>OX465499.1:18109257-18111757 GCA_950022335.1 Eurois occulta | reverse complement strand
TAACCTAACCTAACCTAACCTAACCTAACCTAACCTAACCTAACCTAACCTAACCTAACCTAACCTAACCTAACCTAACCTAACCTAACCTAACCTAACCTAACCTAACCTAACCTAACCTAACCTAACCTAACCTAACCTAACCTAACCTAACCTAACCTAACCTAACCTAACCTAACCTAACCTAACCTAACCTAACCTAACCTAACCTAACCTAACCTAACCTAACCTAACCTAACCTAACCTAACCTAACCTAACCTAACCTAACCTAACCTAACCTAACCTAACCTAACCTAACCTAACCTAACCTAACCTAACCTAACCTAACCTAACCTAACCTAACCTAACCTAACCTAACCTAACCTAACCTAACCTAACCTAACCTAACCTAACCTAACCTAACCTAACCTAACCTAACCTAACCTAACCTAACCTAACCTAACCTAACCTAACCTAACCTAACCTAACCTAACCTAACCTAACCTAACCTAACCTAACCTAACCTAACCTAACCTAACCTAACCTAACCTAACCTAACCTAACCTAACCTAACCTAACCTAACCTAACCTAACCTAACCTAACCTAACCTAACCTAACCTAACCTAACCTAACCTAACCTAACCTAACCTAACCTAACCTAACCTAACCTAACCTAACCTAACCTAACCTAACCTAACCTAACCTAACCTAACCTAACCTAACCTAACCTAACCTAACCTAACCTAACCTAACCTAACCTAACCTAACCTAACCTAACCTAACCTAACCTAACCTAACCTAACCTAACCTAACCTAACCTAACCTAACCTAACCTAACCTAACCTAACCTAACCTAACCTAACCTAACCTAACCTAACCTAACCTAACCTAACCTAACCTAACCTAACCTAACCTAACCTAACCTAACCTAACCTAACCTAACCTAACCTAACCTAACCTAACCTAACCTAACCTAACCTAACCTAACCTAACCTAACCTAACCTAACCTAACCTAACCTAACCTAACCTAACCTAACCTAACCTAACCTAACCTAACCTAACCTAACCTAACCTAACCTAACCTAACCTAACCGGGGATTTACCGGGTGATTGGAAGGACCAGGGGAAGGGAAGAGGATCAGCCACTGGCGAGGGACGGGGAAGTGCTGGACGCCAAAGGTTCAGTCGAACTACTGGCGTCCACATTTTATCCCGAAGACCACTCGGGCAGTGACAGCTCCTACCACCGCCTTATCAGGGAAAAAGCAGACATCGTGAATGCTGGAGGACAAGATAATTCTTGCGATCCACCATTCACGATGGCTGAACTGAAGGCATCGTGCGCGTCATTCAACCCCAAAAAAGCTCCTGGAGCGGACGGCTTCACAGCCGATATTTGCTGCCAGGCCATTGGAGTTGCTCCCGAGGTGGTCCTGGCTCTCTTGAATGGCTGCCTCAGGTGTTACCTCTTCCCTGAGGCTTGGAAGGAAGCCACTGTCATCGTCTTGAAAAAACCGGGGAAAACCGATTATAGCACCCCCAAGGCGTATAGGCCGATAGGCCTACTACCTATACTAGGGAAAATATACGAGAAGATGTTGGTGGCCCGCCTCAAGTTTCATCTAATTCCGAGGATGAGTACTCGCCAGTACGGATTCATGCCCCAGAGGAGCACCGAGGACTCCCTCTATGCACTAATGCAACATATACGCGGCAAGCTGAAACAAAAGAAAATAGTAGTACTAGTATCATTGGACATAGAGGGAGCCTTCGACAGCGCCTGGTGGCCAGCTATAAGGGTCCGTCTGGCTGAGGAACAGTGTCCAGTTGGCTTGAGGAGGGTCATCGACAGCTATCTCGAGGATCGAAGGGTTAGGGTTAGATACGCAGGGGAGGAGTACGGCAAGGCCACAAGCAAGGGCTGTGTCCAGGGATCAATAGGAGGTCCAATTTTCTGGAATGTTCTACTGGACCCACTTCTTAAGAGTCTGGAGGCTGCGGAGACCTATTGCCAGGCGTTTGCGGACGACGTGGTGCTGGTTTTCGATGGTGACACAGCGTTGGAGATCGAGGGACGTGCCAATGCCGCTCTCGAACATGTTCGGACGTGGGGAGTACAAAACAAACTAAAATTTGCGCCTAATAAAACCAACGCAATGGTTATTACGCGCAAATTGAAGTACGACACCCCACGCCTGAGCATGGGCGGGATCGACATTGCCATGTCCAACGAGATCAAAATCCTGGGTGTCACCATCGACAAACAGCTCACGTTTAACGCACACGTCGCAAACGTCTGCCGTAAGGCCATAGGTATCCATAAGCAGCTAACCAGGGCTGCAAAGACCAGCTGGGGACTTCACCCCGAAGTCATTCGGATAATATATGTGGCTACCGTGGAACCAGTTATCCTGTACGCTGCCAGCGTATGGGCCCCGGCTGTTGGGAAACTGGGCATCAGAAAGCAGCTGGGAGCAGTTCAGCGCGGCATTGCACAAAAACTGTGCAAGGGTTACCG